>JAXRJS010000071.1:7010451-7022951 GCA_037127375.1 Dione juno
AGCTTTTTTCTAAATCGGTCCATACTAGTGGCGAAGTGGTTTTTAGTGGAGCGATCGCCATCTGACCTCCAAACCCATTACTGGGAGAAACCAAGAAAGGAAAGGGAATAAGAGGCAGAAAGACTTGGAATATAGGGGAGGGACACCACTTACATGGATTGGATAGGGTTATGAAAGTGTGGCTCGAGGCCCCGGGGTCGCGTACCCGTATGCCGAAAACCAAATATCGGACAGATAATTGGCTAGACACCCTCTGAGCTAAGACACCCTCTGAGCTAAAAATTACACACTATTGCTATTATATATAGACCCTTCTATTTTAAAAATAATCATTTCCCCAAATGGGTAATGAACTCACTACCATCCATGTCAATGTGTACAGACAGTCAAAACATCTTTTTTATACTATTAATAATTATTATTTATATCTTTCCTAGCTCGTCCATCACCTCCAAGAAACTGTACAGCGAAACGAATAATTAAGAAAAATGAAGCATTTCTAACAATTAAATGCATTGCTGGCTACGACGGTGGCTTGACCCAACACTTCCTTTTAGAAATCGTGGGTGATACCAGCAGAGTGATCGCCAACAGTACTGCAAGTAAAATAGGTGAGATTTTCTTTTAGTGTTATTGAATGCTGGGTTGTATTCTGGGGTACATTTTGGGCTATATTCTGGATTATATTATGGGCTATATACTGGATTCTACTATGGTGTATATTCTGAGTTGTATTACAGGTTATATTCTGGGTTACATTATGGGTTATATTCTAGGTTATAATATGGGCTATATTCTGGGCTATGAGTATATTATGGGCTCTATTACGATACTTACACGATAGTAATGGGCCCAACCCTACTCGTTAAATTACAAGCGGAACTGGCTGTTTTTTATGCTAGTTTTAAACATCAAGTGACGGAATGCCGCACTTTGTTTCATACCAGAGCGAAGAAATAAAATAATTCATTTCCCTACGTGGACTCGAATCTACAACTGTCGCGTTTAGTCAAGAGCTGTACTATGACGGCGTTTTATTTATAATTGTGATTAAAGTTATATACAATTAAGTAATTATATAGTGACATTTCCAGTCAAAACCGTCATAGATATATAATAAGATACCATACGAGCCACTGTGGTGTCATATTCATACATTCTCGTTCCAATTTACTCAAATTACATAAAAGTTGGTCTCTTCATTTGAAAACTAGAAAAGATGGCGAGTCGATTTGCATATCTTGGTTTAAAAATCTATATACGAAATTATATTTTTATTGGAACGTGTTATTTGAACATTCTGTTGTATCTCGTACGCGTACTTGCTTGAGTAAATTTTTATGGGTAATTTATTTTTACGGAGAAAACTCTCCGAAATCAGAGAGAAAACTCTCCGTTTTACGCTTTCTGCATAGTTTCAAGTATTTGAAGTGGCACAGGAACGATGAGCACTATTTTAACGGGTTCGATTCCCATACAAAGAAATTATTTATTTTAATTTTCCGTGCTCTAGCAAGAAGGAGCAGAGAGTTAAGTTCTGCTACTGATAAAGAAATTTCCACATTTCGAGCAAAAAGAACTATCTTGGCACTAGTTTCTGTTATTATATTGACATGGACCGGGAAAACGCAAAAAAACAACAACAAAAATAATTTTCGGTTTTAAAATCGATAGTAATCGGTTCGATTCCCACTCGGGGAGAATATATTTTCATTTTGTTCGCTCTGGCAACAAGGCGAAAGTTCCGCCACTTAACACGCAATACCTTGAAAGGAAAGCTGAGAATATAGTGTCTTAACACTAGGTTCCTTGAGCGAACCCTCTGCCTACCCTGTTACGTGCGGGATACAGCGATACAGCTATGTTCAGTTTTAAAATCGAATCCACTTCATCGCATGTGCCATATTAAACCGCAACTGAGCCACAGTGACAGAGATCGTTTAAACACTTATTCCAAATTATCACTTTCTTTCTCACTAAGATGGCTTATAACAAGTGATATTAGGTCTAAGCGAGTACCGTTGGGTCGATACTGTAACCTCGCGAGTTGATCGATATTTCCAATAGTAGTTATAGTTTCAATCATAATGTAATCATACTAGCTCTATATAAGACTACTGTACAGCACAGTAGTGCTATTTGCTATGTTATGGTTATGTGATCGAATCTGGAGAGAGTATAATATAACTCAAATATATAGGAAAAATAAGAGTGCTTAAGTTTGTACTTACAGTCGGCGTTTTGGGTATTAATTAACTGGGAATTTATACATATATCATGAAAAAAGTTATATATGTTAGTTATATACATAGTTCTGTAGTTAATTTCATACAAAACGAGTGCAGGCGACTGCAAATATAAGTTTGTCGACTTTTACGATTATAAGTTGTAATTCACTGACCTAGACTTAGAACATACACTATATATAAGGAGAGAAATCTGAAAAGTGGCAATTTATAACTTCATCATAGAAAAAGACTATTATAGACTTATATTTGTGCTTCATATCATACAAAATTAGCGGATATAACCGGGAATCTAAGTTTGTAATTTTTTATAAGTTGTTATTGACCCTACAATAATAAAACTGGTGCGGAACCCTCGCGAGTCAACTCGCACTTGACCGATGTTTTGTAATTATATTTAAATTAAAGATAATAAACTGTAATCTCCTCCCCCCTCCCCCCTCCCCCCAGATCTAGTGGTATGGCTCAACACAAGCTGGTCGCAACTCGAAGACTTGTCGGACGAAGTTCTGACTGTCAGCGCCAGGAACAGCAAAGGAGTTTCGGATCCGGTAGTTATACGAGATCTCGTTTATAGGGATGCTGCTCAGCATATTGGTGAGATTTGCTAATATTTTTTAGTAGCTTTTTTTTGTATTAAAAAGGATTTTTTAAATAATTTAATTAAAAAGAAATAAAAAAAAAACATGATTTTAATTAATTATTAACTCTATTTTACTATTAATATTTAAAATTCAGTGTTTAATAATGCAGGTGTGTTAATTATAAAAACTGTTATACAAGAAATGAAGACCAAGTATTAAGAAGTACATTATTGTTACACAGCTTATTGATGAACAGTTGAGGTCAAGGTGAGGATTATGGGTTTGATTCCCATTTTCGTTTCGTCGCCCTGTTAACGAGACCGCCCAGCGTTGAGTTCCGCCACTCAACATATGGAGACCGGAGTGTCTCAACACTTGGTTTCCTCTGCCTATCCATCTATATGCAAAATACAGCGATAAGCCAAAAACAAAGATAAAAATATCTTAAGCCACGCTTCATCCTACCACAATCTACAAGCACAAATATTTAGGCTAACAAAAACATTACTCTGAGCGGAAATATAACATCAATATATATTTCAATCACAGATATATAACAACTGAGCCACTTCATCTATATCTTACAAATTCCAGTAGAAATCTGTAGATTTTTAATTAAACAGCGCATCGCAATCAACTCGAGCTAATTTCACTCGAAATTCCAAACTAGTTCTAATCAAAAAGTAGTAGACTGTAGAAGAGAACTTTTACCAATATTCATGCAATTCACTAACCTAGCTAACGACCTAATATGAGCTTTCTTTGTACTGTGTATTGTACGGTATCTTTTAAATATTCTATATACTGGAATGTTGTACATGATTGCGTGATACCTTACTGAACGCTTCACGCTGTATCCCGCATATAGCAGGGAAGGCAGAGAGAATACAAATATTTGATATTTTCGTCTACCCTCTAAAATATAGTCATAGCTATTTTATTTTAATTTTCACGCTGTAGTAGACAGAGGAAACCTTGGGCTAAGACACTCCATTCCCAGAGAGACACTGAGTGCTGAACTGCAATATGTCGCGTTGTCCACTAGAGCGACTAAATGGAAATAATATATATATATATATATATATATATATATATATATATATATATATATATATATATATATATATATATATATATATATATATATATATATATATATATATATATATATATATATATATATATGTATATATATATTATATATATATATATATATAGTATATATATATATATATATATATTATATATATATATATATATATATATATATATATATATATATATATATATATATATATATATATATATATATATATATATATATTATATATATATATATATATATATATATATATATATATATATATATATATATATATAGATATATATATATATATATATATATATATTATATATACATTTAACAAACGCATATTATATATGAATACTTACAACTTCAACTGTAACCACTTCATGTAATATCTAGTAGAACATCATGTATTAATTGTATTCCCAGAACTCCAAAAGCGTACACAGCGTGTACTGCGGCATGGAATATGTGATAAATCCTTTATGACTTGTGATGTTACATATAATGACAAGCCTTTTAAAGTACTCATACATACATACATATTTACATACATACATATACATATATTCACGCTTTATCCTAGGCTTAGGAACTATGTCGGAAATTAGTGCCTTGATATATCTGTGCCCGGAGTTAGACCCCTCGGACGCCCAAGGAAGCGATGGCTGAATGACGTGAAGCAGGAAATGAGAGCCAATAAACTTAACACTGAGGATGCTCAAGACCGTGCAAAGAGAAGTAGGTTAAGTCGGAAAGCAGACCCTGGGCAAGTAAGCCGGGATAATGCTAGGTAGAAGAAAAAAAAAGATATATATTATATTTATCTCTAGCGGGGTAGTCAGACAGAACGGAACGCCAAACGCTGCGGTCCGTACATACCTCTTTCGCCTCGTCCACTGTCACTAGCCTCTTCAAACATCCTTCCTTCCAGGGGATCTTCATACTTTGTACATGTTGTTCTTTCTCCAGTATCTTCCACATACGTTTTCAAAGGTCAACCGAGGTCTCCTCTCCTTTCTTACCTCTTAGCCCAGAGTCCTACCTTGGTTGGACTACTCACGCTGTTTATTTGTGTTGTTTTGTTTTATTCCTTTGGTATTCCGTTACACCAAGGCACGGCGTTGAGTTCCACCGCCAAAGTTGATAATTGGATAAATATTGAAAAATTAAGTTCAGGCGGAGATTTTATTCTTTGTCTATACATCTTAAAAAGTAATAACAGCGAGATCTCTTCTAGTCTTTTTTCATACATATTATCCTTTCTACTTGGCTCTTGCAACGCAATTTGGGTGTAAAATGGAATAATTTCGTTAAATCTAGTTCTAGATTCAGGCAAAGACGAGAGCAGCGCTAGTATCTAACAAGCTATATCTAAATATCTATATAACTGAGTCGAAGCAATAAGCTAGCATACGATATGTAAGACGGAGATATCCTCTCGAGTATTGCAAACAGAATATTATCTTATAGTGTTAGATTAGTGCTTTGTAACTCAGTGGGTGTGTATTAGCGCTCTTTAAGGGCGTAGGTTCGAATTTTTTGTAGGAATTGAAGTAAATATTGGTGTTGTACTTGTTTAAGTTAAGTAGATAATACGAGAAAACCACAAAGTTCTTTAATAAATACCGTAAGTTAATTTGATTCTGACGGTAAGCGCGATGATTGCAGGTTCGATTCCCATTAGGGGTGAATGAATTGTTTAATTTCCTCACTATGGAAACAAGACAAAGCGCGGCATTGAGCTCCACCATATATATATATATATATATATATATATATATATATATATATATATATATATATATATATATATATATATATATATATATATATATATATATATATATATATATATATATATATATATATATATATATATATATATTATATATATATATATATCTATATATATATATATATATATATAATATATATATATATATATATATATATATACTATATATATATATATATATATATATATATATATATATATATATACGTGTTGTATGTTTTAACCGGTTACTAGGTTTTCTCTCCCAACCATCACACAGTATACGGTCTTAATGGGAGTTAGGAGAACGGAGTGTCTCAACACTAGGTTACCCTACAAAACACTACTCTTGTCCATAGAAGATACAACACGAGCCATATCAAAATTTCCAGCGGCGGCGGGCATCGCTGGCTTGGCCGCTGTACTGACAGCTGCTGCAGCTATCCTAGTGCTAGTATTGAAGAAGTAAGTGTTTTTTTTAATAATAATAATAGTAATAGTAACGGGTTCACATTCCACGTGATGATGCTGACGTGTGTGTGTATGTATGTATATATGTATGGTATATTTTTGTATATGTGTATATTTTAAAATATTCATAGTATATTTAATATTTAAATTCACGTTTTATTTTATATTTTAGTTTTTATTTTCTTTATTTTTTGTTTTCTTGTAGAAATAAGCCCACCATTCAGCAATGGTACATAATTTTATTTTATGTGTTTTTTTTTTTTTTCTGTGTGCAGTACAGAATATAATACGTAATGTTAAGACACTACATTCCTTTCTTTCCACCTTTCGAGACATTTTGTGTTGAGTGGCGGAGTTCAACGCCTGCTACCAGAGCGAAGAAGTTACTTATTCCCTTCCAGTGGAAATGTAACCCACAGCCGGAGCGTTTATAATCGGCAACGTTATTTTTATATATGTATATATATTTGCTAACATAATAATTCTCTCGAGTGATAAATACTTTAAAAATAACACCATTTATAGCATATATATATACATATATATATATATATAAACATATATATATATATATATATATATATATATATATATATATATATATATATATATATATATATATATATATATATATATATATATATATATATATATATATATATATATATCTATATATATATATATATATATATATATTATATATATATATATATATATATATATATATATATATATATCTATATATATATATATATATATATATATATATATATATATATATATATATATATATATATATATATATATTATATATATATCTTTTCTAGACGCAACGAAACAACAACGACAAGTAAACGTCCATCACAAAGTGTTGTGCAAGTTGATGCCAATGGTAGACGTTACCTCATCGCGTATCCGGCACCGGACAAGCCGGAGACCAAGCCGGACATACTGAACCCTAAATCTGGTAAGTTTGGTAAGTTAGGTAAATCTGTTTAGTAAGGTGAATTTGATAAGTACCCGCCTTTCACTAAACTACTCACACGAAAGTGGTTGTTGATGGTCTGATTTTGATTTTATGATAAATTAGATAATTTTGATAAGTTAGATATGTGTAAGTAAGTTTGGCATCTCTTATAAATTTTATAATAGAGATAGAAATTCGAGAGAATGGAGAATGAAGAAATAGAGATATGAGTATGTTTCTAGTGTGATTTAAATCAGTAACGAATGCACTACACATATGTACATTAATTTATACTCACTTTTGAGACCTTGACTTTGCCTTCAAAACTGCAGAGGTTTTACTAAAAATAGACTATATTATGCATTATCTGGAATCTAGGTTAATTAGTTCTTAATAAATTATCTATAATAAAAGCATTTTTTTTATTTTATAATCTTATTTTGACACTTGAATTATGTCCATTTTACCAATATCAATGATAAAAATCAGAAAACTTGAAGTGGAAATAAAATACTTTATTTCCAAATGGGTATTTTAAAAAAAATATTACTTTTTTAAGAAAAATAAACTTAAAACAATTTTTTTTTTGTTTTCCTATAGAAAGTGAGCCGCCTCGCGTGGTTCTAGAGTCCAGCGACAACAAGACATACACTATAAAGGAAGCTTCTGAAGATGATATGGTAATTTATAGATATAACATAACCAAATATAAAAACCGGAGAGTCTTGACACTATATTCTACCTGCCTATCTACCTAAAAGCTGGCATATATATATATATATATATATATATATATATATATATATATATATATATATATATATATATATATATATATATATATATATATATATATATATATATATATATATATATATATATATATATATATATATATATTGCTTGCTTTTTTTATATACTTAATTTTTTCTTAAAGCGCTGACCAAAATATCGTCAAATTCCTTTATATGAAGGATCATGAAATTTCATTCACAATTGGAGTTACGATATAACAAATATACAAAATAATACATACACCTAGTCGAATTTAGAACCTATCCTTTCCAGTATGATAAAGATGATTATTGATACGTGATGCATTTGTCATTTTTTTTTAAAAATATAGTATCTAATCACTCTATACACAATTTTTACACCAACCGAGCACCAAATCCCATCTAACCTACACTAAATATAAGGAACTTACCAATCTACATGAAACAAACAATTCCACAGCAATGGTAACTTCTGGTATGATTGAGCTTAGTCCAATTAGCCACTGAGGTATATTTAACAACGTATCTAATTACTATAGCTTGTGCCTGATGGTTGCCAGGAGGGCCGTTTGCCGAATTCAATTTATTTATATGTAATTTAAGACACTAGTAGAGGACCCTCGTGGCGTCGTGACGGTTTGTGGGTTCGAATCCCGCTCGGGGAGAATGAATGATTTCATCGCTCTGGTAACCAAGCAAAAAGCGCGGCGTTCAGTTCCGCCACTCAACACGCAATGCTTCAAAAGGCGGAAAGCGGGGAACGGAGTGCCATGTGCGGGATACAGCATGAAGCTTTAATTTATTTAATTAAATTTTAAGACACTAGTATGGCAACAGTATCTGATTAAATGCATAAATGTCTGTAAATGATCAAATTGAAAAGATGGGCAAAAAAGGCCCGCAGAGTTTCTTGCGCCGGTTCTTCTCTGGTCTGAGGCATTGACTTTAGTGAACCTGTGGTAATGTATTTGACGATCACGTTCAAAAAATGAGTCATGTATTATTTTGAATAATTATTTGAATTTAAACACGATAAATGCGGGTTCGATTCCACTAGGAGAAGTGGTGAAATTTTCAGTGATCTGGTTAAGCTATGAAGACATTAGGCCCATATCAGTATACCGTATCAGTAGTGGGGCAATATGTGACTGTAAGATGGTCATGGGCTTGATCTCCACTCGGGGTGAAAAAGCTCTAGTGAGCTAAAAAAAAAGCAAGTGTGAGTAGTACTCGCGCACTGAGGGTTCTGTACCTATTTCATGATTTTATTATTGTGGGTGAAATATTTTATTCTTTTTTTTGAATTTGTACTATTTGTTGTTATAGCGGCAATGGTGAAACGGTGGTTTCAGCTTTCTAGCCATCACGGCTTATGAGATACAGCCTATTAATAGACAGACAGGCAGACGGACCCGTAGTCCCATTTTAATATTTTAGTTGCGGAACCCAAAAAAATCATACTTTTCACAGTAATCTTGTTTCAGATGCCCCAGAGATAACATATGGACGTGAAGCTGTACGCCGTGTAAATATGCCATCGCCGCACAGGGCCGCCAACATCAGCTGATGAATGTAGACGAATTCTTCCATATCATTATAAATAAATTGTGAAGTGGGAGGAGGATAGCTTTGGGTATTTTCCCTTAGTTTCTATAAAATAAAATATTGTATGTTTTTAAATTTATTTTAGCAAATTGTAGAATTGTTTAAAAAGCTTTGATTTATGTGAGAAAATTCCATATAAGCTATACAAGCTGGTTTTTATATTATCCAGTCCTTATGTTCTCTAAATAAAAAAAAAACAAAAAGGCCTAAGTAAAACTTTTTTGAGTTATTTTTTTAGCTTTTTTTTTTAAAGTAGCTTAGCTTAAATAAACTTTCAAAATGATTTCATTTCCGCCTCCCACATTAATGTAACATTTAATATTAATTATTATAATATAATTAAATATAAATTATAATATTGATTGTAAATTCTATAATATCTTTAAATAAACGTTGATTCTTAAATAATTTATCGAGTTGTTTTATTCTGTTCCAGTCTTTTAAATAAAAGAAGTATATACTAATAAAAAATACATTAATTTTATAATAATACTTTTGAAAATGATTAGCTGTAAATGCAACGGTAGTGGGTTCAATTCCCACTTGGGGTGAATGAATTATTTTTATTTCCTTCGCTTTGGTTCGACGAAGCGCGACGTTGAGTTCCGCCACTCAACACGTAATATATCGAAAAGTGGAAAGTGCCTTAACACTTTATTCCTCTGCCTACCCTGCTATATGCGGGAAATGTTTAATAATTCTGGCGGGGTAAAAGTGAGATAACTAAGTGTTATGTATGACACAGGACAGCTTCTACGTGCCCCAAGTTTATTCTGAAAATCAAAATCAAAATATTCTCATTGACTTAACACAATACAAGCCTCAAAGTCCTACAAGAAACTACGATCTGACTGGAAAGCAGGTTCTGTGAGAAGAGCCAGTAGTAGTATATATATATATATTCTATATATATATATATATATATATATATATATATATATATAATATCTACTATATATATATATATATATATATGTATATATATATATTATATAGATATATATATATATAATATATATTATATATATATATATATATTTTATTTTCTTCGCTCTGCTAACGAAGGTGTAGTGTGATGTTGAGTTCTGCCAGACTATATACAATTCTTGATACTTAGGCGGAAAATGGGGAACTGGTTTTAAAGTCCCTCTGCTTACCTGCTATATTGGGAAAAACGTGAAGCTGCTTACTTTATATTAGAGGAAGGCTGTATAATAGGCGAATACTAAACCTCCAAAATGGTCTACATCGAAGAACCAGAAGTAATTTTTTAGGATTCTGTACCTCAAAACTGAAGAAACAAGCCTTTTTTATATTTTTAATTGTGAACTCCTAACCCTATGCCTAGGGAGATGGGGTTCAAGTGATAGAGACCTACCAAACTGTACTCACATTGTACCCTCAAATATACAGCTTGACTGTTGGCTTCACCAATCGGTTGGCAGCCCTACACGCGTACAGCCACCGTCTCGCCTCGTCACTTTTGTAGAACTAACGATTTAGTACTGAGAAAGACTCCTGAAGGACATGTTCTGTGTTACTTGGTGATCTGGTAATCAAGAAGATTGTATATATATATATATATATATATATATGATATACTTATATATATATATATATATATATATATAGATATATAATATAGATATATATAATATATATTAATTATTATATATATATATAATAGATATATATAATAGATATATATAGTATATAATATATATATATAATTATATATAGAGTTGCAACTGGGCCCTTCCCGCTGTTTGTTTGACATTTATTAATATATTATATAATATAATATATAGAACGGGATATTATTAAAGAAATACAGTGTTTATGTGAAGAAGCAGATGGTAGACAAAAACGCGCGTTGAGCTCCGCTAATTAACACATATGTTTATAAAATCTTATATATGTTCAGATTTTTTTAAGCAGTTACACGCTACACATCCCGCAGAGAGCACCTATGTTAAGACACTCTGCTCCCTTCCTACCTAATAAATGAAATTAATAATAATAAAGTATTCTTTCTTCCCTTTCCCTCTAAGCTAGCTTAAAACAGAGCACGAGTCTGAAATTTGGCAAGTATATAGTTTTATTGCCGTTGCAGTTAGACGTGACAGAGTTAGCGCCAAGCCAAGGTTAATTACGTTACATTACTTTACATGTGGCATATATATATATATATATATATATATATATATATATATATATATATATATATATATATATATATAATATATATATATATATATATATAGCGCTAACATATACCAATAGGTAGGTAGGTAGGGGAAAAAGTAACCTGTATTTCCGTATACAACGCAATACCCATAATAAAATAAAAAAATGCTTGTCATCAGAACCCCACTTATATTTGAAACGTGTTACCATCGTGATAATTTAGTTCAAGTTCAAGGCGTTCTGCTGAGAAGAGCTGGCGAGAAACTCACAGTAGCTCTTTTTAATGTAATTTTACAATATATTATACAACTGGGTATCCCTCCCGACTGAGCATAATAACTTCCACAACTAAATATGCGTATAATATTCTGTGATATATATAATGATATTATTAATATATAATATATTATATATATATATATATGATATATATATATATATATAATAATATATATATATATACTATATATATATATATAGTATATATAGAATATATATATATAAGTATTCTATTATATATATAATATATATATATATATAATATATATATATATAATAGATATATAATTATATAGATAATAGATGTATATATAAATATATATAGATGATATATAACTATAATATTATATATATATATTATATATATTATAATAATATATTATATGTCGTATGTATACTTATTTTGGGGTCCACAATATGTTAACAAGTATATTTCATATTAAAATATGTAATATGTTCATTTTCAAACGAAAGCCGTAATCAATAGCCATCCAAACATAACTCCTCTTGGGCTCCTCAAG